>BGPR01000391.1:0-29492 GCA_013235015.1 Araneus ventricosus | reverse complement strand
CCCCCCCCCCCAAATGAACTAAATTCATAATAATACATAGTCAATACTTGAGTTGCACAATATTTCAATTCAAGAATCTGGCTGAACAAATGGTGAATTACTGTTTTGAAAAATAAACAATACTTTCTGCTCAAGAGCAGGTGTTAATTCTGTATATTTTATAAACCCTTTTAATAAGCTCAATCCACTTACAACTGCTTTTGGAAAATCATCAAGCAAGTAGCAGGAATGGCGCTAGAGTTTGCCCAACGGGGGGGGCCATGGCGCCACCCCTGGCAAGTAGCTTATTTCCTCTCAATGTAATACAAATTTAAAGGAAATTAAGCACAGGTATGCACTTAAATTCTTGTTGGTTTCAGTTAAAATTTTTTACCATTAAATTTTGGCTGATACATAAAAGACGAGTTTTGATGGGTTAAAAAAAAAAAAGTGTGCTTTTTATTCACTAATTAGAAAAAAGGCCTGAAAAATTAAGGATAAAACAATCTACTGTCAAACCACTTTAAAATTACAGCAAAAAATCACAACAGAAAAATCTACACATAGGTCAGCAAGCGGTGGCAATGGGAAACGCCTATTAGCTACCTAGCAATCAATTACATGTGAAGTCTATAAACAATTAAACCTACTAGAAAATATAAATGATGGGAAACAAAAAAAGATTTTTTTCAAGAGGGAAAAACATACCAAATCAATAACACAAACCACATCCTTTTTAGGTGGTTGATGGCTTTTGACAACAGCTCCAGAATCGCTTTCCGTCATATCTCAATCCAAAACCAAAATTATATATATTCAAATATATACACCATCAAAATACTTCTGAATTCCACCTAAAATAAATACAACTTGGAAATATTATTCTAGAACTTATATTAAAACACAAGATAATCAATATCTTTATTGTCTAAAGGAGTTATTCAATATTTCTCAAAAATCATGATTTATTATAATTTTTATTCAACAAACAGGCTTAAATATTCAATAAAAATTAATATATTTCAAGGAAATTACAATTCCCAATGGAAGTTACACATGGATTCTTTTTATTTTTACAAAAGCATTATTAAAACAAATGCAATACATGGTAAAATTTTGTAGTTCTGGTTGTTCTTAAGGCTGCCGTGCACACGCCACCTACAATTTCAGAACGTAATGTTATCCTATGGAGATTTATACTTACACCTTTTCTCGTTTGCTACTGCGTTTTTTTGTATGCAATCAAGTGCATTCGATAGAAGAAACAAAAACACAGGTTCCTATAAAATGACTTTTTTTTCCGACTGCTGAAAGTATTTTTAAATATTTTTCAAAAATCATCAAACTTCAATTTCGGGTTTTAAACATTTTTAGAACATTTTCAAGCATAGTTAAAATAAAAGTAACTTTATAGAAACCTTCGTTTTAAAGTCCTCTTTCTGATGCATATTAAATTTTTTTTAAATGTATAAAAGCTGCATTTTTCCAAAAAAATCTGAGATTTCCCCCACTTTGCAAAACTCCTCCTCTTCGGCGGAAGGATTCACATCTGAAGCCCCGCCCTCTCTTTTGGAGTAAAAAAGATTAATTGCGTGTTCTTATCTTTATTTTTTGTTTACTTTCTCAGCTGTGCATTTCTGTGTGTGATAGCTTGTTAAAACAGGACCAACCTTACTAAATGCGGGGCCCAAATGGAAACATTTGGGATAACCCCGAAATATTGAAATTTTTATAAATAACATATAAGTAAATAAACAATATGAAATTTGAATAAATAAAATATTTATTTCTTAAAAATTTTAATAAGTTTTAAATAATAACTTTACTTACTTAAAACTTAAATTCTATAAAATTCAAGAAATGATAAATTTTTTATTGCTTTTATGATTGGATGCATTACAAAGCATTAAGTTCTCAAGGAAATTAAGAGCCGTACACAGTTATTTATTCCTGATCCCTGATGAACACAAAGCACGGACGTATTTAACTAACGGAAATGCAGAAACCTATAAAGAAAATTACAATTTTTCCCTTCTGAAACAGTCAGCTGGCTCCAAGAAAAAATTGGTTTGTAAACGAATTTAAAAGCGTGAAAAATTTCCTGTGGATAATATTTTGAAATCACAATTATACTCAATTTTAATTTGAATAAGTTTGAGAACATTGTACTCTTGAGCGGGCCCTATTTGGGGAAATTGGTCCAATCAGGTAAGGCAGGCCCTGGTGTTAACATACAACATTTGTCACTCGTTATTTCTTTTATTTCATAAAAATTTTCTTGCTAAACTTTTTTTCATTATTGTTGAGGAAAAATAGTTCAGTTATTATTTAGGACAAAGAACAAAACTTTCTAACCGTATGCTTAATAAATATAACAAATGCATTCGTATAATTTAACGAAAAATCTATATTATATAAAACGCTTATGCATGGTGCAAAAAGGACCTTCATTTCTTTCTCCCCATTGGCAATGATCAGTTTGTTTACCAATCTCAACCCTGACGCTGAGATTCTTGAATTGGTATGAAGTCGGAACAGCGAAATTTCTTTTCAGTTTAGATCATTTGAATTAAATAAGTTTAAGTCGTACAGTTTGGATTAGACAAATGAATGAATGTGTGCTTAATACTGAATGTCCTTTTTAGCTAAAAGTTTCTGAAAAATTGGTTTATTCATCTCTCAACAGCTTAAATTTTCTGAGTTCCATCTATTCAAGGGAAAATAGTGGAGTGAGTGTGTTTACATGTGCGGAAGCAACATTTCCTTTCAAAAAGTGCATGTTTAAGATTTTGCTGGAAAAAACTATGTTTGAAAATTTCGAAAAAGGCTATCTAATCAATTTTAAAATGCTAAGGGTAAATAATTATTATGGGTTTTCAATTTGAATTGTTAATATGAACATGTTTGAAGCCATTATTTTCTTTAAACTGCCCTTTTTTAGCTAAAAGGTTGCGAGATGGGTTATGTCATTCTACGATGAGTAGAATTTTCTCAGATTTAAAACACAAATGACTATACTGAGAAAAACATTATATCATTTTTGATTAAATAATTATTGGCATAAGCATGTATACATGTGGGGAAGCTTTTCTGAAGTACATTTTATTGTATATCGGACATATTTGAAATTTTGGTGGAAAAAGCAATGTTTTTAAAAAAAATTTGGAAAATTTGGAAAAAGGCCATCTTAACTTAAAATTTTGTTGGAATGAAGTTATGTTGAAATAAACTATTGAAGAAATAATCAAAAGTGTATACCAAGAAGTTCTAAATGACTGATTTCTGATTGATGAAAATAATTTTGATTTTTAATCATCTTTGAATTATAAATATTAATAATCAAATTTCTTTCTAACATTATATATATATATATATATTACAAGCAATTAAAATTCAAATAACATTTTCAGTATATATACATAATAAACCAATAATTAAAATTAAATATAATGTTACCTAATTAATAATCATATAATGAAATACATAAAGATAATTAGATTATAAACTATTACTATGAAAAAGACAACCCAGAATTGGAATTCCAACAAATCAAATGCCAATCAATCGATCTTAGGAATCGCTTATGTCACATTAAATTCAATTTTATAGGCGCCTAACCTTCTGTGAAAGCCAATTGTTGGAAAAAACAAAAGTATAGGAGTAAATCTCCAAAATATTTCAAGATAGGAACAATAAAATAACTAATTGCTTACCAATACAATGTCACAGCAGTAATGCCAAGAGCTATATCCGAAATACAGTTCCACATTTATAGTGAAAATATTGTACCTAAATTAGGTTATATATAATATACTAAATTCTAATTAATAAATTAAACTATATATTTAATTTTTAAACTCATTATATTAACTTATTTTAGCATTAGAATAAACTTTAAAAAATTATGCAATTTTAAAATTAAAAGATGCAGTTTTCTAAAAATAATGCAATTTTCTAAAAATAATGGCGCCATCTACATATCTGTACTACCAAAAGATTTTAATTGTAGAAACTGATGAAAAATTAATTTTAGGAGTTCATGCAATTTCAAATAATTTAAATTTACTTTTAGTAATTAATGTACTTATAATTTCCTAATACTAGCAGAAACACATAACTGTATGGCGAGTGAAGTGAGCTGGGATCAAACAGTGATGCCGAAAGAATCACAACGCGATTCTTGGAGGCTGGCGAATGGAGAGAGAAGGGGGTATAATATGTATATATAGAGATTTTACAACAACTGTGCTAGGACATGCAGTGTCTTCATTGTAGCGAGCGAAGCGAGCAAGGTTTGCGTAGCAAACCCCGGAGGATTCCAACGCAATCCTCCTGGGGGTTGGCGAGCTTTAGAGAGGAGGGGGCAGAGCCCCCTAGTTTAACCAATATTTCTCTATAGTGTAATACCGTCTTCCTGTTAATGCCAGAACTTCAAGTTTATTAAATGGTTTATTTCTTTTACTGTATTTAGTGCTGAGCAAAATCAAACATAAGCATCTGTGAATATTTCAATTATTTAAAACATTTTCATGGATTCAAAGGCGTATAAGGGGGGGGGGGCCGTCGGGGGACGTTCGCCCTGGGCGGCACTTACGAAGAGGTGACAAAATTAGACATGTAGGAAGACGGTTTTATAACCAAGAGCAGCGTCACTAGTTCAATCATTGTACACATAAAAAAATATCTATTGAGATTAATTAATATTTGTTGCCTTTTTTCGGTAAATTGCCAATGTATAAAACAAAGATTGGTGATGGACGCACGATTTCGCAGCCTATCTGCAGAGATTGAGGGCATCAAATGACGAATTGTGTTATATAAAAAAATTTTCCTTGGAATATACATTTTTTATTTTGAAGTTTATTTAACTTGTTAAAAAGGGCGGCATGTTGCAACTTCACACCGAGCAGCAAAAGTTGCAGCTACGCCACTGCATTTTTATGTTTATTTATTTATTGTTACGTAGTACCAATTATACAGTTTTTATTTTCATAAAAAAAATTCCTATAGCAATTGTAGATACCACCCCAAAAAAATAAAATCAGAGAGTGTTTTTGGAGTTCTTCTCTAAACACTGTATATAACCTGTCATTATATAACTTACTATTTTTGTAATTTAAGATTTTTTTAAAAAAATACTTTGTTTAGATTATTTTAACTTCTCTTGCAAATAAATTGATCTATCTGATTTCGGCATCAGTAATAACATGTTAAATTGTCGCATGATATTTAGCGCATTATCGGGTCAAACAAAATTGACAGCAAATATTTCAATTATTTAAGAAATTCTTCATAGGTTTATTTATACTGCATATGTAAAAGTTCTATTTTATGAAGAATTTAATTGATGGTCACCAAATTATTTCTTTTATTGTATTTAGTACTGGGTGCAATCAAACATATTTATCTGTGAATATTTCAACTATTCAAAGAATTCTTAATGGATATCTTTATTTATTTATTATTGTTACATAGTACCAATAATAGTTTTTATCTTCATAAAAAAATCCTAAATCAATTGTAGACACACCCAACCCAGAAAATAAGTAAAACCAGAGAGTATATTTGGAGTTTTTCTTGTAAATACTTTGTTCATAATAAAAGTGAGAGAATTAAATGTCACATCCTCAACTCTTAACAATCTTGGTAATCCCACGAGAAACTCAGAATATACATTTTCATTCTTTGCTTCTTGTAATGCAGAATAATGTAGGCTTCTATAATACTAAGAAGCCATTGACCTGTTCTCAAAATGTTCCTGGACGAATTCGAAATGTTCAGATATTACAATATTATATTAATAAAAACTTCACAGAATTTTCTCAAATGTTATAAAAATCTTAGTTTTGATTCCTGAATTGGGACAACCACAACCGCTTTCTTGCTATTGTGAAAATAACAATTATCCTGCATTGTTTTTAACAAGAAATTTAAATCTAAAATAACAGTTTTCACAGATTTTGGAATCTTTTCGTTAAAAGAATTGCAAACACCCGTCTCGAAATCTATTCTCTGTCCTCCATCCCTATTTGGAGCATAGAGTAGAGATTTCTAAGATTCTAAAATTTGGAGTGTAGGTTGACTAGCAGGTATCGTATTACCCTTACAAAGGAGTAAAGGGAGTCTTTGGGGGACAAGGCACGACCTTGTTTGCTCCCCTCTGTTTCGCAACCGCAAAAAAATAATACGTAAGCTGCGAGTTCGCCTCTAAGCTGTGATACGGCTTGTGAATTAAGATTTTAAGACTGCCTCTTCACCCCCACCGTTAGAGGGCGCTTTCATTGACACTGGTTTTTCATTTAGGTACATGGCAGCCTTAATTTATGAAAAAAAAAAATGCCTACACAATGCATGATAGCTCAACTTAAATCTGTATTGCATTAAGAAATTTTATTCAGATACAATGTGTTGAGAAATTATAAAACCAATAACAAATTGGTGCATTTCTGAAGAAAACATAATATGCAAATTTTCAGCATATATATTAAAAATTGATTGTGAAACACTTCCTTTACTAATTCCAAATTTAAAAATTAACTGCCTGCAGGCCAATGTTCCCATTTGGGAACTTCGAACTAAAAATTCATTTAAGAAGAAAATATTGTTTATATTATTTTGAAAAAAATGTTAATTATAACAGTAAGTAAAAGCCTGATTTTTGGATAGAGAAATTATGTTTCAGATATTAAATGGGCAATATACAGAAATTCCTAAAAATTTGCCTTTTTTTTACATTTTAATTTGTGTACAGCATAAAAATTCCTAAAAAATTAAAAAAAATCCAAAATCTCTAAAAATCAGTGCACATATTTTAAAATGTCCAATTTACTAATAACATATAAAATATAATTATATAAAATAAGAAACATATTTGCCATCGTTCCTTGTTCCCAATAGGGAACATTGGCCAGTCGTGGCTATTCTGTGAAAGAAGGGATAATTATATAAAATAAGAAACGTATTTGCCATCATTCATCGTTCCTTGTTCCCAATTGGGAACATTGGCCAGTCGTGGCTATTCTGTGAAAGATAGGATTTCTCTGTTGCGAGTTTCCACTGAAAGTAAAATGGAAAGAACAATTCTCTTATAATTCAGGAAAGGAAGTCCCCTTCGATTGTTAAAAGGTTAATGCTTTAATTTTTGCGAAAAAAAATTAATTTTTATCAGTAATCTGGGGGGGGGGGTGAATTATAAATGTGTCGGATAATCATTTATGTATAGCCAGAATGATAATTCTGTAATGATTGTTTCTTCTAATTAGTATTTTCATCTTCCAATCCAGCTTATTAAAAGATATTCTTATGCACAGAAGAAAAAGGTACGCAGAGTATAAAGAAATTTGGTTTATAAATTTGATTTTGGGATAGATGGGGTTGATCACTTGCATAAATTATGAAAAACTACCATCACATCTTCGCAAAAAGAAAAAGTGGTATATTTTATTTGCAAAAATGTACTAATATTGTTGTTTTTCTGGATGTCTATTGCATACAACAACTCACAGAAAACGTAACCAACTCGCTCACTTGGAGTAGCATCCAGCAGATACAGTTATCTTTTTACGAACTGGGGTAAAAGAGGAAGCATCTCAAACATGATCAAAAGTTACCGGTTGTGTATCACAGCGGAAGAGTGATAGTCATTGCGTTACTGCAACCACTCGCATAAATACGTATAATGAGAAGGAAAAAACAAGATTACAGTGCAATGAGTACAAAAAAGGGGATTGCATTCGAACTACTTCCCAGAGTGCCATAGGATTTCATTTTCTGCACTTTTTTGTGCAAAATATATTTCTTATTCATTTAAATTCATAGAAAGAATTCCTGCTTTAATTTGAACCATATTAATTCCTTTTACCACGAACACAATTTTTTTCGATGTGCTGTGTAGGTGCAAAAGTGGATTTTTTGGCACACCTAGCCAAAATGAGATTTGAAAAATAAACTGCATGTATTCAAAGAGTTTCGGCAATGTATTCTAGTTATCATTTCATGATGGCGAGATGTTAAGAGGGCCAAATGGACATATAATCTTTATAAAAACTATTTTTAAAAAGTGGTGATGGTTACTTTTGCAGCTACACGACACAAATAGCTTATTTTAGTCATACTAATGTCTAGTTTTGAAGCATCACAAGTACTATTTTGTGGCGTACTTCGTAATTTTGAACCGCGATCTGAAAAGGATAAAACAATTTTTAAGAGAGTAATTTTTAAAATTAGCTTATAATTGGGAAAGGGTTAATAAGTATAATTATTTTAAACAAATTTATTTAAAAAGAAACAGAAAAATGTAAACATTTAACAAAAAAGCAATATAAAAGGACCAAAGAATGAGCTGAATGATGTGAAAATAAAATAAACGAAATTGCCAATATTTCAACTGAAATATTCATATGTGGGATATAAAACCGGAAAGGAAAAATAACTATGGAACTTCAAGAATCATAAGCTCACTACCCAAGTAGTATTCTTTGATATATTTATTTTAAATATCAAAAAATGTAGAACAGAATGCAACAGGGTCAGATTAAGTCCTGTAATAGCTCTTAGGCAAATCAATTTACAGGCCCTCCCCCCTCCACAACTACCAAAGTCAGATTTTTTTATTGATTTCAATTTAATATCTATGTAAGTAGTTTTTATATAAATATAGTTATGAAAATTTTATATGACATTTAATTGTAGGGCAGCTTCAAGAAAGTTAGTTTCATTATCTTGCGTTTAAAAAAATTTAAAAATAATTTTTTTTAACAAAATAAAAAGAGCAATAAAATTTGTTTTAGTACATTCCA
Source organism: Araneus ventricosus (assembly GCA_013235015.1). Lineage (NCBI taxonomy): Eukaryota > Metazoa > Arthropoda > Arachnida > Araneae > Araneidae > Araneus > Araneus ventricosus. The sequence continues at coordinate 20,715 of BGPR01000391.1, read as the reverse complement.
AATACTTATATATAAAGTTTAACAGGGGTGTTGATTCACGAGTCAATCCGTCAACTGTAAGAAAAAAGATTGACCGCACATACCTGCAAGAGAAATTTAAAACATGAAAAAATTGCTAAGAATAGTGTTTTGAAATTTAAACGGTACTTAATTTTAATTTAACTATGTTCAAGTACCTTGCCCTTGTAAACAAAATAAAAGTACAAAATTAAATAACCCTGAAAATGCCGCAAAAAATTTTGAGTCATGGGGACCCCTAGACAGTTGCCTACTTGATAATCTGAACCTGGAACACACGAAAATACCAATGGAAACCACCATAAGCAGCAAAGCGATTATTTTCCGCACCTGAAAAATAGGCCCCGAGCTCATTGTTTTGCAGCTGCCACGAGAATGCACCCAAAGAAAGGGAGAAAACGGTGCAAAGGTCACGTATGTGGCCAGCCCTGCGCTTCAGCAGTCAGTCTATAATTCTTGCACAGTTGACCTTCAAACAGCAGCTGCAGGAAAATACTCGTGTGGCCGTATGTTTAGGGTAGTCCTTAAAAATAAACTTCCGAAATTTTGATGGGGCACCACCCCATTTTGTTTTATGGCCTAAAATAAGACTTCCATAAAAAAAAAAATAACATAATAATAATCAATAACAACTGCTGAAAGTAGGTGAGCACATTCCCCCTTGTTCCCATCACCACTACATGTTCAACTCACAGTCAGCTTTCATTTTAAGACAGTTTCAGGCCCAGACGTGCCGGCGCACGTCAAAGTCACACTCCCAGCCTGACTCAAGCAGTTCAGTTTGTAGTCAGCTTCAGTACCGAGTGTAACATACTTGTCTAAGTGGGGTTTTTTTTTTGGCCCATGTTTTATTGTTAAGTTATAGTAGGCCTAATCAAACTTTACTTAAGTATTATTATAGTGAAATAATATTATCAAAGTCACACTAATGGAATCAAGTAGCAAACCGCCCATTTTAACAAGGAAATCTACAGATATTTGGCGTATTGGTCATATGTTTAATATCATTGTACCAAACAAAGTTGCTATTTAAAAGAGAAGTTCTCAGCATTTTTTCCTGGGGAATTATTGATCAAGTAAAATTTTTGAGTTTTTATAAAACTTCAGAAAACACAGGATTACAAAGAGGAGCGTATGTCCTTATTGAACAAAATATGAACAAAAAAATGCTCTAGCTGGCTTGCAATTATCGTATCCTCGAAGTCATGCTTGAGGCAATTGTTTTGTTCTTAAGTCAATGGGGAACTTCAGCATTTTTTAAAAATTTTTGTAATTGATTGAAAATGCTTCAAAATGAACAATAATATTAAAGAAAAATTCTAGGCAGTTTTGATTTTTTATATTTGCAATAAAAGTTCACCTCTCATGTGACGCAGGAGAAACGATCCATTTTGGCAAGAAGCGGGTCTGACGTCACATACGCCCGAACAGGGGAGAACTCTTGTTCGCTCACTATAGAAATTTTGCTTTTTTTTTTCTATATTCTCTGACAACAGCATCAGATCAAATAAAGTTGGAAAGATACATGTATTGTTTCTAAATGTGTTAATACAAATATATCGGCACCCGATGAGTAATTTATCTATATTATATCTGTTAAAATTGTATATCATGAAGCACAGTAAAAAACAGACTTGAACTCGATATCTGCTTTGTTTTGAATATAAGTATAAGGTGAGATTTTAATTATCAATTTTAAAGCAAATAGTTAAATTTAATTAGTTTTTCCTTCTAATTAATTACATGGAATTTATATTTTAACCCTCTGAGGGGCAGTGGCACAGATGCTGTCCCAACTGCAAGATTGAAAAGAAAATTGCTCATTATTTTACTGCTTATATTATTTCCATGGATATTCAAATGTTTCTTATATATTTTTTAAAAATTACAGTACCATTCAAAATTAATTAAAATATCCTAAATATAAGTTTAAATTCATGACTTTTTTTTATGATGAAAATCGTTTTCATTTGTATTGCAAGAAAATAATTCACAGAATTTTTGATGCAAAATAAATCATTTACATTCAATGAGTCTATTCAAATCAAAATCAGTTTTCAAAAAGTCAATTTACTTATCAATTATTACAATTGAAAAAAAGGTAGATAAATTTATCTCACTGCACATCTACGGTTTGTCATTTACATGGTAGCCCTTAAATTCCTAGATTAGTCACATTCAGTCATGTTTGAATATTATAAATTTACATAGGTTTCTTTATACAAGTTATTTTTACCGGATTTTTTATATTAATTACTAATAACTAATATCTTAAAATTAATACCTGTATGACGGAAATAATTTATATTCTTCATAGCAGAGTAATATAAAACTTTATAAAATAAAATTAATTTTTCAAAGGCACACATGTATTTAAAAAAAAATGCTGTACCTGAATTTATTTTGAGCGGAACTTCTGAAATAAATATATTCCCTGGGGTTTTTTTTGTTTGTTTTGATTTGGTGGTTTTTTTTTTAGGCATACGAAATTTTGCAGATCATGTAAAATCAGGCTCTAAGCTTTTCACTCTTTCTTGTGCGACAGAAATCGCAGCATCTTCTCGGAATGTCCAAGGGCCCCTTTTCAATTTATTGCTGCCCGATGCTTTTGAAAACCTACCCGTTTAAACAGCTTTTCTTAAGAGATAATTAACAAGCCGGCATTTTGTGTCCAGTTTCTTTGCCATCATTGTAGAATCAATCCTTGGCAAATTATCCGATTTACCTTGTACAAAACTAATATCCATTATGAAATTAAATATTGAACAGTAGAAAAGCCAAAAACTTCACTTCTAAAATGTAAGCTAGTACAAACACCTTGAATCAAAACATGGTACAAATGTAGCGAAAGAGAAGCAAGCGAAGGAAGGCATATGCGACGTCAAAATCTACTCGGCCAATCTCAGTGTGTTTCGGATTGCATCATCATTTCTGCTATTTCACTGCATCTTTCGCCCTCAATATTTAACTAAATAAATTTCTATGTAAAATTTCACTTGCATATTTGAAATTAGAGTGATTTTTTCCTATAAAGACGGAAAGCTTTCACTTGTTTTTAAAAAATGCTGAAGTTCTCCATTGTGTTTTCAACAGGGCCTGATATACTGATGTTCAAACTGCCATATCTGATGCTTTAATTCATAAAAAAACTATCAAGAGTTCATCAGATATCACCGAGTTTGCCAAAAATCAAATTATGGAGTTCCAGCCTCGAGATTGCTTTAAAGTACATTTACAGCTCCCCATCATTTTTCTTGAAGGTGCTCCCAAAAGAGGAATTGTACTCAATGGACGGCAAAGGCAATTACTCTCTCAAAATATATTTATTCAGAGATCAATTTAAACTGTTCAAACAAGAAGCTAAAATTCGCTATATTTGTTCGTTTGTTGTGAAATCTAATATAAATGCTGATTTCAAGCAGCATTTGCTTGTTTTGTCCCAAGAAATGATTTGAAGCTCTGAGAAAGCCTAACAGAGTATGAAGGCATCAATTATGAAAGTTCAAAATGTGTGATGAACAGGTTTCTTAAGATATTTGTAGCACCTGTCAGAGGTACTTGTTGCCCTTGTGCTTTTTGATGACTATATTTTTCAAGAAACGAAAAGGAAAATGGTGGATGTTTTAAAAACAGAAGAAAATAATGTACCCTTGAAACCAGCTCAAGTCGATCCAGATGTAGTCCTTAATAAGGGTCTGTATGATTGTATATCAACTAACACAATAATGTCTTTTAAAATCTTGAATTTACCATCAAGGTATTTTCAAAAAGATCAGACAGAATGGAAAGAATCCTACAAGAAAAGTAAAGAGTTTGGAGTGGCACTGATGGAATCGTACAACAAACTTCATACAAAATGCAAGAGCAAAAGCAGTTCTTGCTGCTGTTAGTAAAACAATTTAGAAGCAAATATCCGGACTCTAAAAAATCTATTTTAATGTCCTTAAAAGTAGTATACTGCAATTCTTTTTTGTAAATCTGTAAAATGAAATCCTTTTTTAGTGTTTGTTTAATGTGTGAGAAATCGAACATCTTTTAGATTGCATGAAATGTTTAATAAAGTAATTCAAAGTAATCAATTCTAATTTTTCCTAAAATTCAAAACCTTTCAGCTGTGGTAACGACCCTAAAACTTGACTTAAAAATCTGAAAAAATTACAGCAATTCTTTTTTATATAGTACATAAAAATGACAGGGTTCCCCATTGAAAATTCACAAAAAATGTTTTTACCCTCATACAAGGACCACCCTACTATTCATGCTTCAACAAGGGTAACAACTTATTGGTATATAAACTATGCCAAAAGTTTGAGGGCCACTTTCTCCCAATTGGCTGGCTATTACACTTTAGCATTTTGATGGATGAACATCCTAAAGGTATACTATTGATATACCAAGTCTCATCCGAAACTGAATTTCCCAAAAGTCGTGCCCTCCCCTTGTTAGTGTTGGAGAATGAACAAAGAATTGTACACAGACAGCAGCTCTTTACAACGACAGCATCAAGTGTTGTTGGTGCGCCTCAGACACTAACATACAAGGTTCACTATTGGTAGCGTGTCTTGAAAATTGTTGATTAAATTTTTAAATCATAAGATTAAGCAAAATCTTCATATCATTTTGAAATGTAGAGTCAGTGGCAGCGATTGTGCGAAAAAAGTGAGGGGGCAAAAAATTTACAGATATCTAAAAGTACCCCAAAGTATAGAGGCTAAACAAAAAAATTTTAAATTTTGTTACAAAATTAGCTAGCTTTCCCGAATACTATTACTTTTTTATGATTCCTAGTTTTAAACAGCTTAAAAGAAATAAAAATTTAATTTTCCCCAGAAAAGTAAGGGGTGAACGCCCCCTCACTCGCCGCCACTGTGTAGTTACATTTTCAATTATATTATAAGCTTTATTGTCATGGGACTTTTTGTCTAGTTTTAATACTACCTATATAAAATTATATCGAGATTACATAACAAAAGTAATGCAATTATAACATAGGACAAAGAATGGATAGAGTATAAAATATTAATATTAAGAAGCATTTAAAATTGTTTTTGCATTATAAATGCTTTATTACATAAACGAAAGTTTTTAAATGTGTTCAGCTTAAATATATATAAATCTTTGATTACTTATCCCTCTCTCATTTAGACTCAAGTTATGTACAGTCTAGTTTTGTGTGTGCCCTACAAGACATAATGTTTATTTTTTATTTTTTTACCCTGATTTAACTTGAAAATTCTTTTTATAATGTGACAATTGATGATTTGAAATGTAATATTTAAGAATAAGTGGTAGTGGATAGCTGTATGCAAGTTGTTACTATAACATGAGATTTATTTAACATTTGACACCTTTGAATCTTGAGCTAATAAACGTGAAAATACCTATTTTTGCTCTCCAATTTTAGTTCCATCTTTTCTAAATTTCGCAGTTCAATATGGCAATTTTGTTTTAAGGCTTGCCTCGTAGAATTTTAAAAATGCCTTTTCCTAAGAGATGGTGCTGATGTTTACTAGGTTGCGACATCATTTTTTTCATCAAATTTACAACCTTCTTGCCAATAAGGAAATAAATGGTACCTTCTGGCACTTGAAAAGATGTGAAGGGTTCCCTACCCCCATAAAAATACTGCAGTGACCCCTCACATTCTTATATTACAAAAGAGAGGGTCCTGCTTTTTGCCTTTGGCTATAAAGAAGGAGGATCGGACAAAAGTGTTAACTTCCCGTTCTGTCGGAAAATTGTATGAAATATATTTCTTTTAACTAGTTTTAGAAACTTCGTGAAAACAAACGCATATACTTTGATGATTCCATTTTTTTCCAAACTAAGCTTATAACGGAGTTAATTCCAAGTGTGTACCTGAAAATTTGAATAATGGATGTTTCGATAACAGTAATTATGCTTCTAAAATAATAGAAAACTGAATTTAAATTAAAATCAATAATATTAGTTAGCTTTCTTAGTTCAGAATTTTGCGTTGGGTGAAATAGTTCATTTAAAAGTAATCACAAACATTCTATAAAAAAAAAACACTTTTCTGCAATGAAATTCCTAAAAAGCTTAATAATTGGTACACACTTAAATAAATCAAACTTTAAATGTCAGATTTTCTTACGGGATGGTAGGAGGAATACTTACATAACAAAAATATGTTATTGTATTCCTCACATCTCTGAAGTTATGGCAGGTAATATTCATCTTAATATAAATAAAAGTGATTGTGGGTATGTAAGTTTGTATGTATGTTCCACATCTCCTCCTAAACCACGGCACTGATTTCAACCAAACTTTGTACACTTATTAATTAAGACAAGGGGAAGATTACTGTCAACTTTTCAAAGCGCAAAAGTTAATTAAACGGTCAGTTAATTTAAAATTAACCAAAACCATTTTTCCACTGTAAGTTCGGAGCAAATTATCCCCCCAAAAATATTTTTATACCATCTTAAAGTTCAAAATTTTACTTTTTTAATGATACCAATTTTATATATGTGACATTTTTCCTTCGATTTTTTATTAATTTTTCAAAATTTAATAAAAAGTTAACACAGACGATTTTGAAATAAAGCAAATTTAATGATACTCAGTTGCTAGACAATGGTGTAATTACTTTACCATTATTAAATTGATTTTTAATTATGAATATAAATTATAAATTAAAAGGTAGAAAATAATTTTTCTAAAATGTACTTTTTAATGCACCAATAAAAGCGTCTCTTTTAAACGTTTTTATTAATTTTTTTCCCAACCATATTACCTTACATACGCGACATTCCATCGATCCTCCCGTCCCCTATTGAATTTCAGAGAATATGTCACTCCTGTATCTTATTCTAAGTGTCTTACTACCAAAGAAATCTTTCCAAAATGAGGAAAAACTGTTTGACCAAGCTAATTTTTGATGACTGGGCGTCTATCGCCATTGTTATTACCCTAAGTAATGAATTTATAATTAATGTTTATTGAATTGAAATTGGATGTAATATTTGTTGAATAAGAAGTAACGAAATTGTTAACACCCTAAGAAAATTGTGATGCAACATTTTTCCAAAATGAATTACTGCATCATGTGAGTGTGCAAAAGATTGGAACTAGCTCAGTTTTTATTTGGAAGTCGCATCAACAGGAAAAACTAAAATTACCTTAGCTCCTAATTATAACTGTGTACAAGTTATTAATTACATATTAGAATATAGTAAATTATCTAACAAATATTATTGCAATAGCAAAAAAATCGTGCTGAGGTGTGGAGACCCACGTTATTGCAAACAGAAGCCCTTTTTTACAACGATGGAACTAGGATCAATTACCACCAAGCGTACACATCCCAGAAAAACGCAAGTCCCATTTAAGCTTGACCCCATGAGGTTAAACAGGGTTTCTATATTTTAAGTTGGCAAAAGAAAAGCTACTAGGTACCAAACGGCCAAGTGAAGAAACTGCCAAGCCTGAAAATTTCACTTCTTCACTGATTCGAATGAATCAGATACAGCGCCTGCTAGCAAATAAACAGAGTATTTTAATGATTTCAATGTATTTATTCAGTTTATAATTATAATGAAGTATCAATGCAAACAAAATAATGCAATACATTGTGGAAAAGGGTACTTTGTATATTGCCACAAAGTTGCAAAGCAGTTAAATGTTTTTTATCCAAAAAGAAATATGTGTTTTGAATTATTAATTACATCCCTCATTGAGTATTTGTTTTGACCTTCGTATAATTTTTATAGAGAAACGGCTTTCAACTAACTCTAGAAGAATATTTCTGTAACAATCATATGAAATTTTGTAATCTTCAGCAAATTTTTTCTTCCGCATACTATGGGTTCGGTGGAGCCCTTCGCTTCATCTTTTTGCGAAGACAGCCTTAAATTCTTTTTTAACTGTATTGATGCATTTGTAATGATTTTATTTATCATTTTACTTGATTTATAATAATTATTAACTTCAATTATCAGTTTGAAATTATTTTGAGAAGTAGTTTTAATTTTTTAAAAAATAAATATTTTAATCAGCTTGCTTGCCAATATGTTGGAAGAAATAACTGGTCATCAAAAGTGGCCAGTTATTGAACAAGTTTTGGTGAAGTTGCATAAAAAAATGTTAAACCTTAAAACTGCAATTAAATCAAAGATTTAAAGAATTGAATGATATGTTTTTAATGTCTTCTTTTTATCAGTAAATAAACCAATAATAAATTTTACCAGTAAATAAAGAATAGGCACCTAATCGCATGCAAATGGAGGTAATTCAAGCACACTGCAATTTTAATTTCAGACCAAAGTTTAGTGGATTATGTTAACATGAATATAGGTAATAATTGTCAGACCTGTTTGAGTACATTCAAAAATTAGATAATGAAATTGTTTCAATGTTTGAAAGTTCTTATCAGTATAAGTGGTTATTTTCATTTATGAAAAGTAACAAGTCTCCTGTATGATCCAGTAAAGTAACCATTTATTTTTTTCTTTAAAAGAGGACATTTTTTAATTTTTAGGTAATATTATGTTGAATTCAAGAAAACATGTTTCTTCAGTTTTTATTTATTAATAAAATAACAGGAATAAGCACGTGAAAATAAATAATTCGTGTGATCTTACATTTTTCTGAAGAACACATTTTTGCTGCAGTATATTTGGTGTTGATTTAAAATAACAATGAAATTCTTGAAAGTTTACTTTGGTAATTAACATTGCTTTCTAAACGACTTCAACTGTGTTTATTAGCTTGTCCACAACTTATTCATAAGAAAAAATATTCTTCCCACGGTGCATTAGTGCTGGGCAGGCATGGCATAGAATATATTCAATAATAATACGAAAGTTCATAAGATTTAAATTAATGGCATGAAAGTGTTTGAACAGTTCCACGTTACAACTTTCGGTTTAAATATTCCCAGTGTTTCATTCTGTCACTTCATGCGGTATAAAGAAGTTGGAACTAAGTGCGAGATAGCAGGCTTCTGACCAACTTGAATATGTTGGAGACGTATAGAGCATGCTCCATCATCGCCAGGCTACTAGACATTACCGTCGGATTTTTTTACTTTTGGCACCTTTTTGTTAGAAATTGCTATCGCAGATTGCTCTCCTTCTGAAAACGGGACATTTAGGCGTCCCAAAGCTATGCTTGGGGACAACAAGACAGACTACCACAAAACGGGACATATGGTCACATTAAGTACTACTAACATGAACATTCATCCAGTTTTTTAATCTAAGAATTTTGAAGCAAATCGTAACATAGAAGAAATGATCAAGTGTCAGAAAGAATACAGTAGCTTTAGAGTTGAACATTTTTACAGCACAATTTTAGAAATAACACGTTTCAACAAAAATTTAAAGTTTTATTTTTTTTCTGGAAGCTCGCATAAACTTGCACTTTCTTTATATGGGTCATGTTAGTGATTGAACTTGGCAATCTTACTGTACAATATACTCATCAGGAACATTCGGACTAAAATGCTGATCACAACCTTAAAAAATCAACAAGACGAATTCGGTCATAACAAATATGGGTAAAAGAAAACATGGATGGATCGGCTTTTTTCATATGAATGTTACAGAGACAACACTAATCTAGTTTAATAGGGAGAAAATACTTTTGTCATCAGACAAACTACAGAAAATACAGATAATATATCCGATGATCAGCACAAAAAATAACGCTAAAATAAAGACTTTAATTTTTCCGAATAAGGGCAATCAAGAACATATTTATTTGCAATATTTAACTCAGAAAATTTGGTTTATAATCGTAATTATCATTTTTCTGGAGTTCTTTCAGTTTAACATCAGAAAAACATTGAAAGGTTTGAATACTCCAAATATAAGCAATGGTAACACCTGTCATATAAATATGAAATATGTAACTTAAATGTCTTACAAAGAATGATATCAGAGGCTCATATAAATCTAAATGAGCTAAAGACAGCATATTCATCAAAAATACAACTATCTATGATAGTAAACACAAATATTATATTGCGCGCCTATTAGTAATAGCGATCGCTGACAAACCAGTTACCAAAACAAATATGAATGTTCAGAACTGGAAGAGGAAAAACGAAGGAAAAAAAACCTACCTTCACGCCTTCGAAAAGCTTAGTGATAAGGGAATGCAGACTAAATTCCATTCGGTGACAATTTCCATGCCCCCTTTACTATCAAATCATTCCCTTTATCTCAGTCTGAAACATAATCACTAATCAGAAACCAAACACGCACGAAGAAAACATCCAAACCAATATAAATAAACTAATGAAAAGTGATATATTCGATTACGATAAAGATAATCGAAAATTCAACCTGCTCTTTTGTTTTGTTTATTTCAACTTACACTTTTATGAACCCATTAATAATATTTCGACGAAAACTGTTAAACATTTAAAACTAATGAGTAGTTCAGTAATGAACAGAATTTTTGATAGTGCTCTGCGGGCCTTCAAAATTGTATACTGACATGACAAATTAAATCCATAAGAAATTGAGAATGACGCTTTTCTGTGACTCCGCCCATTTATCTAATGGAATTCCAAAACAATCAGATACTGCCAGATTCCCAAGATGTATGGGATTCTCCCATTGGTCGAGGCAAGTTGTAAAACTTTAGAATCGGTTCCCGCGTGGTGAATGAACGGGTCTATTCTGGTACCCCGTTGGGTTGGGAGACGTCACTTTTTCCGTTGTTAACGGCCGGAAAAAGTGACGTCTCTAACTCTTTCGAGGGCTCAAAACTCAGAACTCCCTCTATCTCATGCGCAACAGCGATAGGACGGATCTGAATCCTAATGTTAAATGAAAATATGGTAAAAAATTACTTTCACAATATTTTTTTGTTAATATTGAATGAATCAACTTTTAGAATAAATGAATAGCAAGATGTATGTTTGATGAAAAATGTATCATAAAAATGAAACAAATTATTTAATAAGGTAAAGTTTTTATTTATAATGTAGAATAATTAACTCATTGCCTTACGTTTTTATTTAACCTCCTAATTAGATGCCACCACCCGTTTGATATATTTTTTATTATTTCAATCTATTTAATATGGTAAAGGGCACTCGAGACATTCCCAGATAGCACGTAAGTTTGCAGCAAGTTTGATTTTGACTTGATATTACCTTGTCATGGCAAATTTGACGCATCAAGCTTGAAGCGAACTTGTGGCAAACTAACAATGCAGAATCGCCACCCTCGCTTGCAACGCCCTTGCAATGCAAGCTTGCTGTAAGTTTGCAAAACAAGCTTCCTGCAAAGATAGCACAAAAAAGAGATAATTATCTTTGTCTCTGTTTTTAAAAAACATCCGATTTTTAATAGCATCTCCTAGACCGTCCTTCTTTTTATTAATTCATTAAATCAATGATAATTTGTGAAAAAACTAACTTTTTAAAAAAAAAAATTTTTGAAACATTTTCCGATTAACTTTCAGTCTATAGTGCCCATTTACTTCGTTAGGATCGCCAACTCTCTGTCGCCAAGAATGGGGAGGGGAGGATATTTGTTTGGTTGCGCATTGATGATTTTAACAAGTGAGATGTGCGCATGCGCGGAAATTGATCTGTTCATCGGTGTTTTGCGCATGGCGCGATATTACGATTCGTTTTGATTGGTTTGTTCCGTGTTCCGTTTGATTTGATTGGTCGATTCAATCGAATTTTTTTTGTCGGTTTGATTTTCGTCTGATTTTATCATTTCGTTACGTGCGCTTTGTACAGCTATTGTTGATTATGGCATTGGTTCCCTTCGAAGTATGTGGATCAGGGATTGATAGCAAGCGGATACCAGTGTCCTAAGTGTAAACAGCAATTCGGCAATTAAAATAGGCATGTGAAGTTTTAACTACACTTTTCTCGTTTTTGGACATTTTCAATCACTTTTAGGTTCAGAATTGTGTATCTTATTCTGTGTTTCCGCTTCTCAATAAGTAAGCGAAGCTACTAGTGTCCCGCTTTGCAGAAAGAGAAGCCGCTGATGTTTTTTAAGTTAAAAAAAATTGCCCGGTACGCGTTTGAAATGCCGAAGGCATTGCGTGCTCAATCGCTTCCTTTTCAAATGGAGCATGCGCAGTTCAGCAATGAAAAGCGCACTGCGCATCCCAAACAGTGTTTCCCAGATAGCAATTTTAGTTTGCAGCAAGCTTGCCACAAATTTGTCATGACAAGAGTGCAAGTTTGCCACAAATTTGTCATGACAAGTGTGCAAGCTTGCAGTAAGCTTGCAGCAAGTTAACGAAAGCTCCGAAGTCACCATGAAACGAACTTGCAGCAAGTTTGCCGTGTCAAACTCATTGCAAATTATAGCAAAAACAGAACACGAACACAACCCAGGATAGAACTCGCGACCTCCCGGTTCCGAAGCGGGGACGCTAACCGTTGAGCCAGCTGAACTCTGAGAGTAGAGGATAGATTTCGCTAAAACATCGTTCGATGCGATTCGTATACGATTTATTTTAAATTATTTTCTGGTTTTCATTAATTTTTTGAGTTGAGAATACGATTTGAAGTCAAAGAGAGAGCGATTTTCGCTAATAACTACGTTTTGCTAGTAGAATAAATTATGAAATCAGAGTTTAAAAGTAATTACTTTAAAATGGGACAAAATGTCTAGTTATTATTTTTCAACAAACAGCGACTGTTTTTTAGATTTAATTTTGTTTATAAACGTTAAAATTTCAAAAAAAATAAAAAAAGAAAAAGACGATATAGTTTTCTTTAAAGTGAGAGTGATATATTTAGTAAAAAGATGGAAAATGCTTCAAAAAATTTTTTTATAAAAAAGTTATTTTTTTCACAAATTTTCATTGATTTATTGAATTAATAAAAAAGAATTACGGTCTAGGAGATGCTATTAAAAATCGGATGTTTTTTAAAACAGAGACAAAGATAATTATCTCTTTATTGTGCTATCTTTGCAGGAAGCTTGTTTTGCATACTTGCTGCAAGTTTGATTTGCAAAGAGGTGGCGCTACTTGTCACATCGAACTTGCTACAAGTTCGATTCAAGTTTGACGCGTCAAATTTTGCCATGACAAGTCAAAATCAAACTTGCTGCAAACTTACGTGCTATCTGGGTTGGAGCCAGCAAATCAAATTACGCCAAGAAAAATTTGCGAGAAGCAAGTGGGTACCGTAGACTGAAAGTTTACCCATTTTCCACCTTTTTACTAAATATAGAACTCGCACTTTAAAGAAAACTATATCGCCTTTTTCTTAATGTTGAAATTTTAACGTTTATAAACAAAATTAAACTTAAGAAACAGTCAATGTTTGTTGAAATAAGTAATAACTTACATTTTGTCCCATTTTAAAAGTAACTACTTTTGATCTCTAATTTCATAATTTATTCTACTAGCAAAACGTAGTTATTAGCGAAAATCGCTCTCTCCTTGACTTCAAATCATATTCTCAACTCAAAAAATTAATGAAATCAAGAAAACAGTTTAAAATAAATCGTATAGGAATCGAATCTAATGATGCATTAGCGAAGTCTATCGTCTCTTCTCAGAGTTTATCTGGCCGAATGATTAGAGTGTCCGCTTTCCAAGCGCTAGGTCGCGAGTTCTAATCCGAGGTTGTGTTCGTTCTGTTTTTGCTATGTTTGTCATGACAAACTTGCTGCAAGTTCGTCGCGTGGTGACTTCGAAGCTTGCGTTAACTTGCTACAAGCTTGTTTCACACTTGCACTCTTGTCATGTCGAACTTGCTGCAAGTTTGATGCAAACTAAAATTGCTATCTGGGTTTAAGCGTCACCAGATGATTTTTGTATTTAAAATTAATTGTTACGTTGACTTCATTACGGATTTAAATAGCGTACGGGCAAGAGAGCCGAACGTATAACATGTGACGCCGACAAAGAAGGAGTTAAAAAGCAAAGTACAGTTCAGCAACGGATTTCGAGACTACCACTTTTCGACGATTTTACACCGGAAAGGGGTGTCAGCAGGGCCAGAGAAATACAAGGGCTGTTTCATAGAGGCTTCAGCGAAGAACCAGTGGGGGAATTTTGTGACGTCACCATGCTGACACTCCGCCCTCGAAAATTCGAATTTTCGGATCCTTTACTATAAGGGTTTTGATGTTAATGTTATTTCTTTTTTTTACTTAATATTAAATTGGATGCCAGTATTTGGAGTGAGATCAATCAGATACACGACCATTTCAATAAATTATTTGAGACTTTTTGACACAAAATATATGCGGGAAAAGAAAAAAATGAAAATCAGCTTCAGTCGGCATATCCCGGATAGCAATTTTAGTTTGCAGCAAACTTGCACTGCAAATGTTCAAGCTTGCAGCAAGTTTGACACAACAAGAGTGCAAGTGTGAAACAAGTTTGCAGCAAGTTAACGTAAGCTTCGAAGTCACCATGCGACGAACTTGCAGCAAGCTTGCATTGCAAACTCTAGCAAAAACAGAGTACGAACACAACCCGGGATAGAACTCGCGATCTACTGGTTCCGAAGCAGACGCGCTAACCATTTGGCCAGTTAAACTCTGGGAGGAGAAGATAGATTTCGCTAATAAATCGCTCGATTCGATTCGTATACGATTTATTTTAAACTATTTTCTTGATTTCATTAATTTTTTGAGTTGATAATATGATTTGAAGTCAAAGAGAGAGCGATTTTTGCTAATAACTACGTTTTGCTAGTAGAATAAATTATGAAATTATAGTTCAAAAGTAATTACTTTAAAATGGGACAAAATGTATAAGTTATTATTTATTTCAACAAACATTGACTGTTTCTTAAGTTTAATTTTGTTTATAAAAGTTAAAATTTCAACATTTGGAAAAAGGCGATGTAGTTTTCTTTAAAGTGCGAGTGTTATATTTAGTAAAAAGATGGAAAATGTTTCAAATTTTTTTTTTTATGAAAAAGTTAGTTTTTTTACAAATTATTGATTTATTGAATTAATAAAAAGAAGGACGGTTTAGGAGATGCCATTAAAAATCGGATGTTTTGTTTTTAAACAGAGACAAAGATAATTATCTCTTTGTGCTATCTTTGCATCAAGCTTGTTTTGCAAACTTGCAGCAAATTTGCATTGCAAGGAGGTGGCGTTAGTTGTCACGGCGAACTTGCTACAAGTTCGCTTCAAGCTTGACGCGTCAAATTTGCGATGAAAAGGTAATATCAAGTCAAAATCAAACTTGCTGCAAACTTACGTGCTATCTGGGATACTATCCACTCATTGAAAAAGCTGACTGGTTCGAACTATTAAATATTTGCTTTTAAAATAAAATGGATTTTTTGTTTACCTCTATCATTTTTTTATTTATTTGAGAGAAAAAATTTATATCAAAATAATGAATTGTAAATACTTGCGAAGCAGACATACGTTTTTACGTAATTTGAACGTATTCATTTTATAACTATACTTAAAATATGTAATAAATATAATGCTGTTATATATATTTAATATTTTTTTCATAACCAGAAAGATATCAAGAAGCATACCAGGTCTACAAGAAAATTTTGAACAGTAATAATGTGCTAGCATTGGGAAATCGGATCCCTATCTGATTTCGCCAGTATAAATAAGACCGTCTGGAAATAGATGGAATAATTAATTTTCTATTGCGGCATTTATCTATGTTGATGCTAAGATATTTTTTTTAATTTTCTTCTATTTTCGATACTTTTTTCAGTTTAGTTTTTTAACTTTTATTTTCGGTAAAAATACGGCTAATTTGCACTTTCGTTTTCATTTCTTTTTTTTGCCCCTCTAATTTTTCTCCATCTCCTTCTTTGTCTTTTCAAGTTCATTATCAAGAAATCTAATTCTTTACAGAAGTAATACATTTTCTTTTTGAGTTTCAAAGCAAGATGAGCAAATGTTTTCAGTTTTTGATGTCGTAAATGGCTCCACAGCTGTCGTGACACATGCTTTTTTAAGCCTCAGACATTTTAATTTGATTTTTGTTTCCTGCAAAATACTTCTTTTTCTTTTGCTCTTACTTCTACTTGAAACATCTTCCCCATTATCTTGCAATGGCAAGTTGACACATCGGAACTGCATCAGGTTTTAAAATTTTCTTTTAATTTAAACCAAGTAGGCGATTTCTTATGCCATCCATATAATCGCTTGGCCTAAAGTGATCAATGCATATCCTAGCGTATTTTACATTTATATGATCTTACCTTTTACATTTCGAGATCCAAATTTTATTCAGATTCGGACATACTGAAAACATATGATATATTACACCTTTGTCTTTCGTGTTCCTGTAATAATTCGAGCACGAGTAAACATACTTATAAGAGATGAAAGATTTTCTCACTATTTCACCAAAATAACAAGTAACACAGAAAAAATAGCTTGGACGCTCTTGTACCCCACTAGCTTCCTGTCAGCGTAGTGACGTCATAACTGGTTTCCTCCCCTCTTTTCGGCAATTCTAAAACTTCAAAGGTATGAACCATCCCTTCTATTTCCTTAGTCCTGGGTGTCAGGAAATGAGTCATATGAGCGCATTTTCGGAGTTCTTTGTTAGATCACGCTCAGTAAAATATAAACATCACCCTTCCATTCTTCATTTTCCCCTTATTTTGATGAAAATAACTCCGCCCGGCGCATGCGCAAAAGCGCGGAGGGTTTCCGATTCCGTTGCTAAACAATAATGCACATAATAATTCAAAAATTATAAAAGTAAAAATTCATTTTTGTTTGATTTTCATAACTTAAATATTGTATATTTTGAATGAAATCTCAGCACTCAAATTTATTCGATTTGCAATCATATTTTATAAGATGATTACAGTTCTTTAAAGAAATATGTATTATTTATATGAAAATTCAAATCATTCCCTTTCCTCAACATCACCATTAATTTTAATGAATTATAAGATTGTAATTGTGAAGTACTAACTTCTTGAGATTCAGTATTATTGTTTGTATTTTTCAAAAATAAATTAATTTTTAAGATATGGAATGGAGGTTATTTTTTGAAATGTAAATTCAGAAAACTGAAAAGCAAATATCTACTTTATTCACATTTGTATATAATAAGCATATTATTTACTCTTTTCTGAAATTCCAGCTAATTATATAACCATTTATAAATCTATTATAACTAATTTCATAAGTAAATTTCCCTGTTAGATTAATGACAATGATGTTTCAATCGTTCATTATTTTTTATTTTCTTGTGTATTATTTTAGTTTTAATGACTACTTATTAAAGAAATAATTATCATTCTGCATATTTAAAAAAATTACCCTCTATAATTCTTAATTGAAGAAAATGAGTTTCTCTGTAAAATCGATTTTTATGCAAAGTATAATTTCTGTCTCTTATTTACATACTGGCTGTATCAGAGCAAACTTGAATATTTTAAATTTGAATAAATATTTTATTGTAACATTAAACATTTCTATACAATAGTTTATCATCAACTCAGATGGTAATAAATAAAAACTTATTAAGTTATAAAGCCTTTGAAGATATTGAGAATGCAGGAAATTTTGTGTTGTAAAAAATATAATTTATCATCTCCTATGTTTTGCCATTGCAATTTTTTTCTGTGAAATTTGAAGTTCAATTGTAAATAAATCGCATTAACTATTTTAATGATCATAGAAGTAGAAATGTAACACTTTCTGTAGAATAATTTAATTGATTTAATAATTAAATAACACCACATTTCTTCTCAATTTTGAGAGGAAGGTGCAATTGCTATAAAAAAGAAGACACTAAAATTCTTTTCATTTCAGCAAAAGTATTTTATATCAATATCCGATATAAATGATTTGAAATTAATACAGACAATCAAACTTACTCATTATAAAATGAATTGATTCAAATATCCTGAAATACAAGGAACGCTCACATAATTATGAGGTAATGATATAATCGAGTTTTCTTAATGTGATAACAAAGTTTATATTTCAACATTCAAGTAGGTTCAGTTTTAATTATAATTGAAAGAATGAATTATCAAAAGATGGATATTAATTTCTTATGGCACAAGGGGCCAGGGCAAGCTCGGCAAACTATCAAGAGTAAATCATCATTCAAAATTCAGTAGTTCAATTTAATCCTTTGTATATAGTATAGATCTAACTGCATTAAAGCAATAGATTGGCAGTCTTGATATGACTCCTTCAAGACCTGGTGGTCCACACATCAACACTGCCCATCAAAGGAACATTGTTGCTTTTCACATCCATTATAACAGTAATGAAAAAATCCTTTGTGTAACAGTGTATAAATAAGTGTAAGGAATACAGGAAAAAAAATTTATTTTGAACTTAAAATTAGTTAATTAAAACTTCAATAGCTTAATTAAAATTTCTTCATTAAGTTGAAAAAGGCAAATATGAAAATATGCATTAGTGCTTCAGGTAGAGTTAATTTATAATATTAATGAAAATTTACTGAAAAGCTAAAAATATTCTTTTCGTCATCACACTGAAAATCAATATATTGCATTATGTATGATTTTAAAACTGACAAATAAAGGGCAGAATTCTGCATTTCATTCTAATTTGAAAAATATTTTTTATTAGATATTGATAAGATTTTTCTCTGAAATGTAAAGAGGCTCATTTGAGGCAAATTAAATCATGTTTATATAAATTTTATTACATAAAAATGCAATTAAATTAAAATACAACAGTTGATTTATTTCATTAAATATATCATTTTTACTTTAGATACAGGTGCGTTCCCCAATTATTTTGAGTTTTTTGAAAATGAAAATGAAAATCAAGTTGGATATTTTGTAAAGAACAAAGGTAATAAAAAGCCAACACAAATTACTAAAAGACAATCTTGAAAGTGAAAACAGTCTGCTCTTGATCTTCTAAAATGATTTTTGAAGCATATCTTAAACTTATTTGAGGCTTTGTCAGTTGATAAAAGGAGTTTGAACTAATATTCAAAATCATTTGGAAGTTCCATCAGTTAAATGAACAAAATTAGTTGGTACATCAAAATTAATCATTAGTTCTGATCTTTAAGATATTAAGAATTTTTTATCAAGAATTTTTGTTTATCAATATAACGTAAATTTTTTAATACTTGAAACGGAATCTTTAATAATTATAAAATAAATCTATTTATACATAAAATGTAGATACCTGTTATTCCATTTTTTTATAAAAAAAGTTAGTTTTTTACAAGTATCATTAATTTGTGAATTAATATAAGAAGGACGGTCTAGGAGATGCTACAGCCAAAAAATCGGATGTTTTTAAAACAGAGACAAAGATAACTATCTCTTTCTGCTATCTTTGCATCGCTTGTTTTGCAAATTTGCTCCAAGCTTACAAATACAATGCAAACGAGGTGGCGCTATTGTCACGGTGAAATTGTAGCAAATGAGTTTTGCAAGAGAGGGTGGCGCTAGTTGTCGCGGTGAACTTGCCACAAGTTCGCTTCAAGTTTGACGTGTCAAATTTGCTATGACAAGGCAATATCAAGTCAAAATCAAACTTGCTGCAAACTTACGTGCTATCTGGGTCATGATAACTAGAATTCTAAATCTTTTGAAACAGAAAACTACTCTATTTTTGGTAGATATAATTTCTTTAAAAAAAATCTTTACTGCACATCAAGTAAATGCTGATAACAATGACAAATAAAGAACAAATGTTTTTATACAAATTATAACAGAAAAGATAATCCATGAAATTCTTGAAAGTAAAATAGTACTCTTAAATATACTAAAGGCTCTGAATGTGAATTTGTATAAATAATTTTACATTTCCAAATTAAATTATATTACATGAATATTGAAATTCAGTATTCAAAGTGAAATTATTGTAAAAAGTTGTAAAAATAACAGAAAATGTTAACGGAAAATTAGCCACAAAAAGTAGAAATTAGATAATAGAAAAATTTTCAGTTATTTTTGTGTTTATTTTCTTTCAAAAATTTGTAACATTTTATATGAGAGTAAGAACGTACTGTTAAGAAAATACTTTGATTCCAAGACGTCATACAACATCATTAAAAGGTAATGAATATTGTTAGAAAAATCCATCTGAATAACTTCAATTCAAGACATATATATAACTTTATGTCTTATTATGTGTTTATAGATAAGGTAGCTTTATTTCACTAAGAATCTATTTAATTTATAGGATTTTTGCAATATTTGCCGATTTGATTTTTAATAGTACTTTTGGTTTCAATTAATTATGACATTTTTAATTAGGTTTTGTATTTTGATTTCAATATTTGATACTATTTACTATGTATATTTGTCTTAAACAAGGCAGGGGGTCAAATAAATAATTTCCCTTAGTGCACTTGAATATGAAGTAGTCCGAAAAAATAGGGTAGGCTACATCGGAACTATAGGTAGAATTCTAAAAAGTCACAATATTAACTTGATAAAGCCCATATTCTTGTCATTAATGTACAGATGTGTGGCGGTTCACCTCCAGCGCGGATGAATACAGCAACAGCGCAGATGAATATAGCAACAGCGCAGATGAAAACGAAGTAAACCGGTTCTCGCAGAGAACGGTTGAACGAGACGACAAACATTCTGCCTTGCCTTGCCGACGCGAACGAGTGAGCTGCTATGAGATATCCACCAGCGCGAACTATCCAAATATAAATATTAATGCTAAATTGTAAATATTATCATCTTATGTAATGCTATTTAAATATATCGTTATTCATGAAATTGCTGCTTCTTATTTGGGTGCTAAAAACCCAATATTGGTGACTTAA